>CAUYLG010042692.1:0-36588 GCA_963573385.1 Cacajao melanocephalus | reverse complement strand
CCGGGAGCAGGGGACCACCAGGTTGCCTAAGGAGGGGTGAACCAGCCCAAGTCGGAAACGGAGCAGGTCAAAACTCCCCTGTTGATCAGTAGTGGGATGGCGCCTGTGAATAGCCACTGCACTCCAGCCTGGGCAACATAGAGACCCTTGTCTCTTAAAAAATAATAATAATAACTTTCTCTGCACTCAGCATGTATGATTACAAAGAACAGGCCTGGACTTTCAAGCAATTTTGGGGGCAATTAGTTAGACAGGTGTATTGGGACTAGTTATTTCCCTTCCCCTGCTTTTCTAGTGCATATCCAGCGGTGACAGCAGCGTGTGTTCCCAAGTTAAAACCCTTTAAGCTGCTTTCAAAAGAAAAATAGTTACCATGTTGAGGTTAAAGAAAGGTACAGATGGACTCTGAAGTACCTCCAGACCTTCAAAGGGACATTGGAGGACAGAAGAAAGGGATGGAAAGAGTTGATTCAGTATTTGCTTCCAAAGTACAAGAATGCTTTTTCTGGCTGGGCATGCTGGCTCATGCCTGTAATTGCAGCACTTTAAGAGGCTGAGGCAGGCAGATCACCTGAGGTCAGGAGTTCGAGACCAGCCTGGCCAACATATAGTGAGACCCCATCTCTACTAAAATATACAAAAATTAGCTGGGTGTGGTGGTGCACGTCTGTAGTCCCAGCTACTTGAGAAGCTGAGGCAAGAGAATTGCTTGAACCTGGGAGGCGGAGATTGCCTTGAGCAGAGATAGTGCTACTCTACTCCAGCCTTGGCAACAGAGTGAGACTTCATCTCTAAAAAAAAAAAATAAAGAAAAAAAAATGAATGCTTCTCCTAAGAGGAGGACCCTCTTAGGAGTCCCACACAGGAGACCCACAGAATGAGTAATGGGCTCGGGCTCCAGGGAAGTAACAAACTGCAGGAGGGAGAGAGATTCAGAAGGCAAGCCACCCATACCAACCTAATCTCAAATCCTGATCCTTCCCTACAGTCCGAAGGAGACACACTATTCTTATTAAAACATTTGGTCAGGCTGGGCATGATGGCTCACACCTGTAATCCTTTGGGAGGCTGAGATGGGTGGATCACCTGAGGTCAGGAGTTCGAGACTAGCCTGGCCAAATTTAGTAGAAATGCCGTCTCTACTAAAAATACAAAAATTAGCCAGTTGTGATGGCGGGTGCCTTATAGTCCAGCTACTTGAGAGGCTGAGGTGGGAGAATCACTTGAACCTGGGAGGTGGAGGTTGCAGTTAGCAGAGATCATGCCACTGCACCCCAGCTTGGGTGACAGAGCGAGACTCCATCTAAAAAAAACATTAAAAGACAAGTGAAGAAGACTCTTAAATATAAACACAGATAGCCAAGATTAGCCTAGTATTTGTGGAAAAGCAATACTGAGAAAAGAAAGGCATAAAAATCATCAAAATAAAAAAAAAACCTTAAGTAAATAACCTTAAAAGGAAAGAAAAACAATAAAGTATAGGTGATATCCTTAGAGAAAAATTAAAAAGTTTTCATATCCTTAGTTCAAGATGGTAAAAGTACATTCATACATATCAATTATCCCATGATGTAGGGGAGTTAAAATTCCTCCATTAAAGGACAAAGACTAATTGGCTTAAAGAAAAGAAGTCTTGAAACCATATACTAGCACCATAGTGTTTAATAGTATAGGCTCTAGATTTGAATCCTAGCTCCAATAGCTATTAAAATCCATTTACGGCCGGGCACAGTGACTCACGGCTGTAATCCCAGCACTTTGGGAGGTCGAGATGGGCGGATCATGAGGTCAGGACATCAAGACCATCCTGGCCAACATGGTGAAACCCCATCTCTACTAAAATACAAAAAATTAGCTGGGTGTGGTGGCATGTGCCTGTAGTCTCAGCTACTCGGGAGGCTGAGGCAAGGGAATCACTTGAACCCAGGAGGCGGAGGTTGTGGTGAGCTGAGATCGTACCACTGCACTCCAGCCTGGCTACAGAGCAAGACTCCATCTCCAAACAAAACAAAAACCGAAAATCATTTATGCCTACTGTTCCATTATTGGAATGCTAAGCATGTGGGAGTTATTTATATCCTACTGCTCAAGATCATTTTTTGATTGCAAAAATTCAAAAAAATTGCAGCCTCAGGCATAAAGGGGTTAATAATTGACTAAATAAAAATTTACATAATTGGACTGAATAGAAGGATGGATTCAGCTAAAAGTGGAAAATCGACCCCAGGAATTCTCCCTAAATATAGCACTAAAAGATAAACAGTTATGAGATAGAAAACAAATGACATGAAAGACAGGTAATTGAACATTTTCCCTATAAGCCTTCTAAAGATAACAGAGAAAAAAGAGGGGAAGAATTATTCAAATAAATAATTGCAATTTTTTCAGAACTGATGGAAAATATAAATTTTCAGATTTAAGAGTCCACTATATGTTGAGCAAGAAAAAAAAGAAAAATAATCCAGAAGTGTCATCTTAAATTTTTAACATCCAAGGATAAAGACAAATACTTAAAACTTCCAGAAGACAAAAAAAACCTCAACAGCCAGGGTTATTTAGAAAGAAAGAACAATTAGATCAGCATGGAAACAGTAGATCACCATAAGGGAGAAAAAAGGAAAAATTAACTTCAAAATTCTGAGTGGAAGTTACTTCAAACTTCAAATTTTATATCCAGCCAAAGTAACATTCAAGTGGGAGGTCAAAAGAAAGATAACTTTATGAAACTGACTGATTTTACTGTTCAGTTTGAACTTTTAATGTTAGGCTTATAAACAGCAGTCTCGAACTCACTCAGTTATGGTAACTGAGTAATTACCCTTAGTAATTAGTATGCATTGAAATTTGGCACATATTATTTGTGTGTATAAAAATCTAGTTAATCTGGGAAATCAAACATAATAGGAATATATCACTTTCCTTTATAGCTCTGTCCTGACATCTTTCAAAGTAATGTAAAAGCACAAAAAGTAAACCTTTACTTTAAACAACTTCCTGTGGTAGGTAGCATATATATTATTTTAACACTCTGAAATTTAGAAAGGTCTCTTCAACCAGCAGTAAGAAGAAAAGCTTCTTTCATTTTCTGTTTTCCAGGTCACCGGTTTTCAAATGTTCTTAATGCTTCTGTAAAAACAGAGACTAAAATCTCCTCTTCCTTATTCCCATTTTTCTAATTCTTTATAACTTTTGGTGTACCACATTGCCTGTGTCTGAGGCATGCTAGTGTGGTTTTATGAACAGATACTTTAAGTGGCAGAGTCAGTTAGACGTTTTGCAATATACAATGCTTTTCTTACGTCGCGTTGTTAAACTCAGCGGCAAATAGTTTTTTAATGTGAAAAGAAGGACATTTTTCGACATTAAAGATTTTTTTTTTTTTGAGACAGAGTTTCGCTCGCTACCCAGGCTGGAGTGCAATGGCGCGATCTTGGCTCACCGCAACCTCCGCCTCCTGGGTTCAAGCAATTCTCTTGCCTCAGCCTCCCAAGTAGCTGGGATTACAGGCACGTGCCACCACGCCCAGCTAATTTTTGTATTTTTAGTATAGACAGGGTTTCACCTTGTTGACCAGGATGGTGTCCATCTCTTGACCTCGTGATCCATCTGCCTCGTCTTCGCAAAGTGCTGGGATTACAGGCGTGAGCCACCTCGCCTGGCGACATTAAAGATTTTTAAAGTTTACGTTCCATAGGGCTTATCCAAGATAATATTCCAGAATGTATTCTAGCAAAAGAAAATAAATTATCATAGAAATTAGAAGATAAGGGATGCAAAAGAAAAGACTGAATAAGAAGGCCAGAAAAACAAAAGTTGAAATTAAATTGTTGGTAGATAATGGAATATCATTTTCTTAATACTCTGGAGTTAAATGCCAACCATTTTCAACATGGGAGTGGTAAATTTGGGGTAAATCTGACTTGTCTTTTTCAAGATATAGACACTGATTTACACTGTTTTAAAAAATATTTAAGTTTAAACCTGTTGAGTAATAATTATATTGTTAGTAATTTGAAGGTAATTCCTGTAAAATTAGAAATAGAATAAATAATGATATGGTTTAGATCTGTGTCTCTGCCCACATTTCATGTCAAATTGTAATCCCTAATATTGGAGGAGGAGCCTGGTGGGAGGCAACTGGATCATGGGGGCTGATTTCTCCCTTGCTGTTCTCATGATAGTGAGTGAGTTCTCATAAGGTCTGGTTGTTTAAAAGTGTGTGGCACCTCCCTGTGCTCGCTTTTCCTCCTTCTCCGGCCATGTAAGATGTGCCTGCTTCCCCTTCACCTTCTGCCATGATTGTAAGTTTCCTGAGGCCTCCCTAGCCAAGCTTCCTGTATAACCTGCATAGCTCTGAGTTAATGAAACCTCTTTTCTTCATAAATTACCCAGCCTCAGGTAGTTCTTTATAGCAATGCAAGAACAGACTTACAAATACTTGCCAAATTAAAGAAGGAAAGAAAGAAAATGGAATAAAGGAAATGTCATCAATTCAACAAGGATAGAAAAAGAAAAATAACCATAACAAAAAGGGATGGTAACTGGGAGATATAAAATGACATGATATATTAAGTTTCTCATAGTATCAAAAATTCAAAAATATCAATAAGCAGCTATGATGGTAAAAATTTATTTCCAGCTCACATCACTTGATAATCATGAGTTGACTATGTTTCTGCCTCAAGATGTAAGTCTGTTCCATGTATTTTCTCAATCTAGGACTTGTAATGATAAAGCACCCTTATCTGAGACATACTCATTTTCATGGCAGAGGGGCAAGGAGAGAGAGGCTATCCACGCTCCACTGGCTAAAGCAAAGTACATGTCCTAGCCCATCATCAGAGAGGCACTGAAGTATAACCCTGTCTTAGGTGGAAAAAAGAGTGAATATTTGCTAGTAATAATACAATTTACCCCAGAGAGTAAGAATACATTCATCTATATTATTTATCCCAATAAATGTGATGGGTTGAAATTCCCCTATTAAAGGACAAAGACTCTAATGGATAAAGAAAAAATCTATATGCCATTACTAGTAGTACAGTGATTAGTATAACACTACAGGCTCTGGATTTCCATCTTGGGTCCTCCATATATCAGGTATATGTAAAGTGAGCATATGAGTAGTATCTACTACCTACTGAATAGAGTTGCTGTGATTAATAAATAGGTGTATAATACCTGTACTCTACCATATGGAAAGTACCATACAAGTTTTGCATGAAAAGTGCCTGGAAAACAGTGCTTAATGTTAGCTATTATTGTTACAATAGATACCTAAAACAAGGTTTAAGGTGTGAAAATGCGAGACTAAATAAAGACAGAATAAGAAAATACTAATTAAAACAAACAAAGAGGTCTGGTGTGGTGGCTCCACCTGCTATCCCAGCATTTTGGGAGGCCAAGGAGGGTGGATTGCTTAAGGCCAGGAGTTTGAGAACAGCTCTGGCAACATAGCAAGATCTCTTCCAAAGAAAATAGCCTGGGCTGGGTGCAGTGGCTCACACCTGTAATCTCAGCACTTTAGGAGGCTGAGGCGGGTGGATCATGAGGTCAGGAGTTCAAGACCAGCCTGGCCAACATGATGAAACCCCATCTCTAAAAAAAAGAAAGAGAGAGAGAGAAAATAGCTGGCCAATATAGTGAGACCCTCCCTACAAAAAATTTCAAAATAAACTGGGCATGGTGGTGCATGCCTGTAGTCCTAGCTAATCAGGACGTTGAGACTGGAGGGTCACCTGAGCTCAGGAGTTCAAGGCTCCAAAGAGCTATGATCGCACCACTGCGCTCCAGCCTAGGTGACAGTGGGAGACCCTAGCTCAAAAAATAAAAAAAGTAAAATAAAAGCATGGAATTAAACATTATGAATTAGAGATGATCCCACTCCTACTTGAAAACTCATTAATGATATAGTAAAGGAACTTTTTAATATGCATAAACTCATAAGGACAAAGAGATGCAACAACATCTTAGCAAGAAAAAGGAGTTAGACATTTAATTGGTTAGTGATTAAATGACCAGAAAAGGCTAATGCCTATTTGAAATCCAGAAGTAGACAGCTTTGCTCCACGAATCACCAGAAAATCTCAGGAATGGGAGGTGCCACTCTGAATAAAGAGAATGGGGTGACTGTGAGGCTGGAAATGGGAATATTGATTCAAAGTTCATATAGGATGCTGTTAGATCGCTAACTCTGTCTCCCCAGAAAACTAGAGAGAATGAACTAGAGTGACACTGGACTCAGAGCTTAGGCAAGGAATCAGGGACTGTACTGAACACAATGGACTTAAGGGAAATGCCACATATGGAATGTGAGACCTCCAGTCCCCTTCCTCTACTGGCTTCCAAGAATGCTGGTAGTCTACTCTATTAGTCTCAGGCCTTGGAGACCATTCCTTCTCAGGCATGATTTACCTAAGACCTTCTAATATTGATGGTTGGGGTCTCCCAACTACACTGCCCAGACAGATCTCATAGTAATTCAACTAGGAAATAAGCCACACCCACTCATAGAGCTCTTCCATTAAGCTTTTTCTCCCCGCTATGCTTTAAGTGACTCACTCCTAAGAGCATAAGAGCACACCGACAGATGCCAGCAAGCCACCATGCCATCTACCAGAACAATGTGGAGTTTGGCGGGGGTGGTGGTTGGAGACGCCAAGCCACTGAGTCACGTGATTCCAGGGGAAAACCACCTTCCCACTCCATCCCCTCCTGGCTCCCCCATCTGAGAGCTACTTCCACTCAATAAAACCTTGCATTCATTCTCCAAGCCCAGGTGTAATCCAATTCTTCTGGTACACCAAGGCAAGAAACCCTGGGATACAGAAAGCCCTCTGTCCTTGTGATAAGACAGGGGGTCTAATTGAGCTTACTAACACAAGCGACCTACCGACAGCTAAATTAAAAGAGCACCCTGTAACACGCTCACTGGGACTTTAGGAGCTGTAAACATTCACCCATAGACACTGCCGGGGGGTCCGAGCCTCACAACCTTCCCATCTGCATGCTCCCTCTAGGGATTTGAGCATGGGGCACCCAAGAAGCAAGCCACATTCCCATCACACACCCTGAGAGGGGGACAAGGGAACTTTTTCTGTTTCACTAATACCTAGCACAGTGGATGAAAATAAACCCCTACTAAGGCAACTCATTGTGAAATTTCAGAGCACTCAGGACAAAAGAAAGATACTGAAAGCTTCCAGGAAACAAAGCAGGCCACAGACAAAGGAGTGGAGATCAGATTGGCATTACATGTCTCAAGAACACAGCTAGAACCAGCAATGCTTTCAAAATTCTGAGGGAAAATGATTTCTGGGGCCGGGCGAGGTAGCTCACACCTGTTTGGGAGGCTGAGGTAGGTGGATCACTTGAGGTCAGGAGGAGTTCGAGACCAGTCTAGCCAACATGGTGAAACCCCGTCTCTACTAAAAACACAAAAAATTAGTGGTCGTGGTGGCCGGTGCCTGTAATCCCAGCTACTTGGGAGACTGAGGCAGAAGAATCACTTGAACCCAGGAGGCAGAAGTTGCAGTAAGCCGAGATCGCACCACTGCATTCCAGCCTGGGTGACAGAGCGAGACTCCATCTCAAAAAGAAAGAAAAGAAAATGATTTCCAATCTAGAAACCTACAGATAACCCCAAACTGTCAATCAAATGTAAGAGGAGAATAAAGACGTTTTCTGACAGGCCACCTTCACGTAGCCTGTTGTAAGAAGTTTGGACATGGCCCATCAAAACAAGGGAGCGAACCAAGAAAATGAGAGACATGGGTTTAAATCCAAGATCCAACACAGGAGCATAATCAAGAGAACACCCAGGAGGAGGGTCAAGAGAATCGAGGAGAACCGCAAAGCAGGAGGCCTGGAGCTCAGCCAATGACACAGGAGGGCAGAGAAGAGCCTGTATGTTGTGGACTGAGACCCAGACTTCTGCTGGAAAGCTGGAGAGGGATTAGGGGAAGGCACCTAAAAAGCCAAGCAAAGAAATCCATTAACTCCTGAGAAAATAGAAAGCTATCTGAAAATGATATATAATCATAGTATACAAAATAACTTGGCTGTGAATCACATCTTCTTCATAGATGTAATAATGAATATTGAATACTGATCTAACCAAAAATTATAACTATTTTGGGAGGATGTGAAGAATGGAAATGGGAATGCGGTGGAATTATGTAAGAGAACAAAGTAATAATGTCCAAAAACAGGAAATGGAGAAAATATAAAACTGAAAATTCAAGGGATTTCAGTAGTGGGAAGATTATTTATTTATTTTTATTTTATTTATTTATTTATTTTTATGAAACTCGGGTGATGCAGATTATTTATTTTTTTATTTTGAGAAGGAATCTTGCTCTGCTGCCCAGGCTGGAGTTCAGTGACATCATCTTGGCTTACTGCAACCTCTGACTCCCAGTTCAGGGGATTCTCCTGCCTCAGCCTCCCAAGGAGCTGGGATTATAGGAATGCGTCGCCATGCTCAGCTAATTTTTTTGTTGTTTTTTTTTTCAGTAAAGAATGAGTTTCACCATGTTGCCCAAGCTGGTCCTGAACTCCTGACCTCAGGTGATCCACCTGCCGTGGCCTCCCAAATTGCTGGGATTACAGGTGTGAGCCACAGCGCCCCTCTGGAAGATTATTATTTAGAAATGTGGAGCAATGATCCAAAACAGTGTAGTGATTGTCTCTAGGCTGAGAAAATAGAGTGGGGGTTGGGGTGAGGAAGATAATTGTTTTAAGTTTTTTTTTTTTTTTTTTTTTTTCTGAGACAGAGTCTCACTCTGTGGCCCAGTGCAGTTGCAAGATCATAACTTACTGCAGACGTGACGTCCTGGGCTTAAGCTATCCTCCCATCTCAGCCTCTTGAGTAGCTGGGACGACAGGTGTGCACCACCATGCTCAGCTAATTTTTTAAAAATATTTTTTGTAAGACAAGGTCTCTCTATGTTGCCCAGCCTGGTCTCAAACTCCTGGGCTCAAGCAATCCCCCCACTTCAGCCTCCCAAAGTGCTGGGATTACAGACATGAGTCACTGTGCCTGGCCATTTTAAGTCTTATAACATGTTTGATTTTTAAAACCATGTGTCCGGCTGGGTGCAGTGGCTCACGCCTGTAATCCTAGCACTTTGGGAGGCTGAGGCGGGAGGATCACGAGGTCAGGGGTTCGAGACTGGCCTGACCAACATGGTGAAACCGCATCTCTACTAAAATTAGCTGGGCATGGTGGTGGATGCCTGTAATCCCAGCTACTCAGGAGGCTGAGGCTAGAGAATTGCTTGAACCTGGGAGGCAGAGGTTGCAATGAGCCAAGATCATGCCACTGCTCTCCAGCCTGGGTGACAGAGTGAGACTCTGTCTCAAAACAACAACAAAAACAACAACAAAAACCATGTGCCCATGTAAATTAAAATTTATACAGATTAAAAAATAATTTAAAGACAGAGGCCAGGCACAGTGGCTCATGCCTGTAATCTCAGCACTTTGGGAGGCTGAGACAGGAGGATCATTTGAGGTCAGGAGTTTGACACTAGCCTGGCCAACAAAATGAAACCCCGTCTTTACTAAAATTAGCTGGGCGGTGGTGGTGCATGCCTGTAGTCGCAGCTACTTAGGAGGCTGACGCAGGAGAATCGCTTAAACCCAGGAGGCAGAGGGTGCACTGAGCTAAAATGGCACCACTGCACTCCAACCTGGCAACAGAATGAGACTTCGGGAAGGAAGGGAGGTGAAGGGGGAAGGGGAAAAAGGGGAAGGGGAAAGAGAGGAACAGAAGGGAGGGGGGAAGGGTGGAACGGAAGGGGGGAGGGAGGGAAGGGGAAAGAGGGGAAGGGAAGGGAGTGGGGTAAGGGAAGGGGGTAAGGGAAGGGGGGAGGGAGGGAGGGAAGGAAGGGAAGGAAGGAAGGAAGGAAAGTTTTGGCTGGGGGCGGTGGCTTATGCCTGTAATCCCAGCACTTTGGGAGGCCAAAGCGGGCGGGTCATGAGGTCAGAAGATGGAGACCATCTTGGTCAACATGGTAAAACCCCGTCTCTACTAAAAATACAAAAAAATTAGCTGGGTGTGGTGGCGTGCCCTTTAATTCCAGCTACTAGGGAGGCTGACACAGGACAATCGCTTGAACCCGGGAGGCAGAGATTGCAGTGAGCCAAGATCACACCACTTCAGTCCAGCCTAGTGACAGAGCAAGACCCCGTATCAAAAAAAAAAAAAAAAAAAGATGGTAAGTTTTTGCCAAATAATATCAGACAAAATAGAATTTAAACCAAAAGCATTAGATAGAAAGAGTAAAGAGATTTTATATTGATAAATGAACTATATGCCTAGAAAATATATTTTCATGAGTCTTTCCCCTTGTAATAACACAGGTTTAATATGCATGCAAATATGCAAGAAAAAATTAGCAATCAAAATCTTAGGGGGACACTTTAACATATCTCTCTTGAAAACTGACAAAACAGACAAAAATTTAATTCTGCATGCATGTGGAAGATTTGAATAATACAATAACTACTGGATTTTATATATAATGGATATACGTACACACATATGCACATATATTTACACATGCAAATATACGTATATATTCACATGCAGTCTTTTCAGTTGACCTCAGAATACTCATAAGAGCCTCTATGGAATTAGGCCACACAGAAAATCTCAATATAGGCCGGGTGCAGTGTTTCACATCTGTAATCCCAGTACCTTGGGAGGCTAAGGCAGGAGAATCACTTTAGCCCAGGAGTTCGAGACCAGCACTTTGGGAGGCTGAGGTGGGTGAATCACCTGAGGTCAGGAGTTTGAGACCAGCCTGGCCAACATGATGAAACCCCATCTCTACTAAAAATACAAAAATTATCCAGGCGTGGTGGCACATGCCTATAATTCCAGCTACTTGGGAGATGGAGACAGGAAAATTGCTTGAACTCGGGAAACAGAAGTTGCAGTGAGCCAAGAGTGTGCCACTGCACTCCAGCCTGGGCAACAGAGTGAGACTCCATTTCAAAAAAAAAAAAGAGGTAGAAAAATAGAATAAGTCAATTATTACAGAAGAAATTAAAGTTAGTGAAAAATCCATCCTGAAAAAGCTATTTGTCTCAGACAGTTACAGGAAAGTTCTCTCAGACCTTAGGACATAGGAAAGTTCCAAAGGTTAGAGAAAGATGGGAAGTTTCCCAAATCATTCTACAAGGCTAACATAGTCTTACTGACTAGAGAAACTTTAAAATAAATAGCCTAAAAAAAGAAAACTTAAAAATATAGGAACGTCACTTAAAAATTTAGACACAAAAATCCTAAGTGGGAATTAAAATTAAGTAGTGTCAAGTAGAATTTATCTATGAATGCAAAGACTAATTCTAATGTGATTGGCTAAATAGGGTTTATTCCAGGAATATAAAGCTATTTCAATATTAGGAGATCTCGTATTAGAATTCGACACTTTCAATTTAAAGAGGAAAAAATATATAATAATTTCAAATGTGAAATAATATTTTGGTTAAATTTCAACGTCACTTTCTGAGCAAACTAGAAAAACGGAGGCTTTTTTTCAGCAAACATTATACTCCATTGTGAGATGACAGAAGTGCTCTTATTAAAAGTCAAGAACATAGAGGGGAATTGCTCTTCCCACTCCTATTCAACCTCATGCTGGATATTCCAATAAGGTAAGCCAAGAAAAGAAGGGAGAGATAAAAGAAGAAAGGAGAAACTCTCAGAGTTTGTATATGGTATCACAGTCTGTTTAGAAAATTCCAGAGAATTGACAGAAGAAAAAACAAAACATTAAAATAGAGTATTCAGTAAGACAACCACACAAACAAAAATCTCATTTTTCTGTATACTCGCATTAAGTGATTTAAAAATCCATGGCGGGGAACCAAAACCCTTTCACATTAGTAACAACAAATGTCTTAAAATTGACTTACAATGAAATGAAGACAAGTATAAAACTTTAAGAAGCACAAAAATGGCCAGGTGCGGTGGCTCACGCCTGTAATCCCAGCACTCTGAGAGGCCAAGCCTGGCAGATATGAGATCAGGAGTTTGAGACCAGCCTGACCAACATGGTGAAACCCCGTCTCTACTAAAAATACAAAAATTAGCCAGGCATGGTGGCACGCACCTGTAGACCCAGCTACTCAGGAGGCTGGGGCAGGGGAATTGCTTGAACCTGGGAGGCGGAGGTGGCAGTGAGCCGAGATCGTGCCACTCCAGCCTGGGCTTCAGAGTGAGACTCCATCTTAAAAAAAAAAAAAGCACCAAAATAAGCACCTAAATAAACATAATAGCAAATGGTGTTTCTAAATCCAGAGACTCAGTGTTTTTATGATGTCAATTATCTCGTTAGTTTATAAATTCCAAAAACTTTCAATAGGTTATTTAGAGGAAAGCTGGCAAATGGATGCCAAAGTGCTTCAGGAAGAGGAAATGAATAAGAACAGACAAAATACTGAAAAATAAGAATAATGGGAGAAGAACTGCCCTGCCAGAGAGCAAAATAAACAGCAAGGCTATAGAAATTAAAGCAGGGTTTTAACATTGCAGGGAGAGATAAAAAGACAAACATCCGTTTACATGTGGGAATTTATTTTATCACCAAAGTGGCATCTCAAGTTAGTGGGGGGAAATGACAGGACATTTGCTATTCATTGAAGAAAATAAACCTAGATCACTTCTTCATATTATACAGACAAACTAAAGAAAATGGCTTTGTGCAGTAACTCATGCCTCTTTGGGAGGCCAAAGGTGGTGAATCATTTGAGCCCAGGAATTCGAGACCAGCCTGGGCAGCAACAAAGTGAGACCCTATGTCTACCAAAAATTAAAAAAAAAAAAAATTAATCAGTCATGGTGGTGTGAACCTGTGGTCTCAGTTACTCAAAGGGCTGAGGTGGGAAGATCATTTGAGCCCAGGAAGTCAAGGTTGCAGCAAATCATAATCGTGCCAGTGCACTTCAGCCTGGGTGACAGGGAGGAAAAAAAGTGTTTGAATGAAAACTTCCAAACTGGCAAGAAAATGGTGAAGATGTTTATATCACCTTACCACAGACAGACTTTCTAAGCAACACAGCAGACCAGAAGTGCTCTCTGGTCATTTGTTCCAGCATCGATAGGAAACTACCACACTCCCTTTGTGGGCTCTCCTGGTCGCAGTTCTAATAATCCTGGCGTGCACTCTGATGTATCTATTACCAGGCTTTCGGGCTGAGACTGATAAAGGCTAAGTCCTGGGATGGTGCCAGGGCCAAGCACTCCAGTATGCTCACATCAGTCCCCTCTAAGCCCTGTTTCCTCAGCCTGGGAGGTCCCCAAGAGACTTATACTATTTACAGCCTCCTGGGGGAAAGGTGAAACCATATCTTCAGGGGCTTTTAAACTATGTTTGAGCTAACACCAATTCCTGGGACCCAAAAACATCACCAGGACTCGCTTTTTAGAAAGAGAACATATAAGGCTGCAGTGAGCCGAGATCACTCCACTGCATTCCAGCCTGGGTAACAGAGCGAGACTCTATCTCAAAAAAAAAAAAAAAAAAAAAAAAAGGAAAAAAGGAAGGAGGACATAAAAGCACTTCTGACTTTGTTTCTGTAACATATTTGGCTTACACTTGAGATTTCATTCGATTTTTATTCAAACAGCTTCAGTGGCTTATAAAAGCTAGCAGTACACGGCATGTCCTTATAACCAGCACTGTCCAATAGAACTTTCCAAGGTGATGGAATTATTCTGTCTTCACTATCCAGTTTGGTAACCACTGGCCACATGTGGCTATTAAACACTGAAAATGTGGCTAGTATAACAGAGGAACTGAATGTTTTACTGTAATTAAATTAAATTAATTAATTAGTTAATTTATTTTGAGAGATGGGGTCTTGCTTTATTGCCCAGGCTGGAGCACAGTGGCAAGATCATGGCTCATTGGTGCCTCGACCTCCCAGGCTCAAGCAATCCTCCCACTTCAGCCTTTGGAGTAGCTGGGACCAAAGGTACACACCACCATGCCCTGTTAATTGTTTTATCTGTGGAGACTAGGTCTCACTATGTTGTCCAGGCTGGTCTTAAATTCCTGGGCTTAAGCAATCCTCCCACCTCGGTCTTCCAAAGTGCTAGGATTACAGCTGTGAGCCATTACGGCTGGCTTAAGTTAAATTATAAATAGTTACATGTGACTGGTGGTGAATGGACTGGACTGTGCAGGTTTTAGCCTTTATCAGTCTCAGCCTGGGAGCCTGGTAATAGGCACATCAGAGTGCAGGCCAGGATGATTAGGACTGGAACCAGGAGAGCCTGCAAAGGGAGTGTGGTAGTTTCCTATTGATGCTGGAACAAATTACTACACACTTGGTGGCTTATAACAACACAAATTTCTTATATTACGGTTCTAGGGGTCAGAAATCTCAATTATATGAGTTAGGCTAAAGTTAGGTGTTGGCAGGGCGGGCTCCTTTGGCAGGCAGGGGAGAATCCATTCCTTGCGGTTTCCAGAGGCTGCTTGCATTCTTCTGCTCATAACCCCCTCCTCCATCTTCAAAGCTGGCACTTAGCGTCTTCAAAATCTCCCTCTGTCTCTGACCTCTGCTTCTGTCCTCATATCACCTTTTCCAAGTCTGATCCTCCTTCTTCGCTCTGATAAGGACCCTTATTATTACGTTGGGCCTACTGGGCTAATCCAGTATAATCTCCCATCCTAAGATCCTTAACTTAATCATAAAGTCTCTTTTGCCATGTAACGTAAGAAATTCACAGGTTCTGGGGATTAGGCTGTAGACATTGTAGGGTAAGCGGACATTATTATTCTGCTTACCACCAAAGGTGTTCAACTGTTCCCACCACATAAAATCTGGGCTAATGACCTCACCCCTGGAAGCTGACCTGGAGGTGGGCTCGAGCAAGCGACCTCTCTGTGGGCACAATTCCCACCTTCATGCTGAATCATCTTGGATTCAGCTCAAGATAGACGGAGCAGGGCCCACACTCCTTAAGAAGGCTGTTAGGCCCAGCAAACAGAGGATCTGGCCCCAGCCAAAAGCACTGAGGTTGGGCACGGAGCTCCAGTTCCTGGGGTGATAGCCTGGCTGCAGCCCTGGGGCATGGGGGACTCACACTGCAGGGGTTGGTTGATGAGATGGGGATGTCTGTCAGCTGAAGCCTGTGCATTATCTTCTGGACATCCAGAGAGGTATTGACTGTTTTTTGAGCTTCAAAGTTATATAAACAGTGCAATGTTTAAAGAAGATTAAGCTGGCAGTTGTGTGCAAGTGGGGCCTGGGGGAGGGGGGTGGGAAACTGGTGAATAAATACGAGCAGGGAATGATTAGTATCAGAGGAGCAGTGGGAATAGGGAGGGAAGAAAATATGTGCAAGAAACATCCTGTCAAACAGAAAACACACTAAAAATACTACTGCTGAGCTGAATCAAAAATGGCAGCAACATCTTAAATCACTTTGGAAAAAAGCATTTCCGTTTTTATTGGTTTATATACTCAAATAATTTGTGTAATTGTAGAGTCCGTTAAATGGTTTTATTAATGCCTGCAGCTGTCACTGTACAATATACATTTAACAGGAATACACCGAAACCTTACAGTACTCACCAAGTATTTCTTAAAATCATAGTTAATTATTCAGGTATTTGAAAGAGCATACTGCTACAGGTATCTGAATTAGCACAGGTAAGATACGAGGTTTAGGGTGGCTCCTCCAGGAGAACAAAAGATAGATATATTTCCACCATAGAAAGTTTTGACATTTACAGCTGGGCGCGGTGACTCAGGCCTGTAATCCCAGCACTTTGGGAAGCTGAGGCAGGCGGATCACCTGAGGACAGGAGTTCAACACCAGCCTGGCCAACATGGTGAACCCTCATCTCTACTAAAAATGCTAAAATTAGCCGGGCATGGTGGGGGGCACTTGTGATCCCAGGTACTCAGGAGGTTGAGGCAGGAGAATCACTTGAACCTGGGAGGTGGAGGTTGCAATGGGCGGAGATCATGCCACTGCACTCCAGCCTGGGTGACAGAGTGAGACTTGGTCTCAAAAAAAAAAAAAAGAAAGAAAGAAAGAAAAGAAAAGAAAGTTTTGACATTTACTACCTTTCACCTTTAGAAAAAAATGAGCCCTGCTTTTTCTTACCAGATGGCCCCTCTCTCTGCTGCTTGTGTGCCATCTGGAATTTGTTTTGATAAATCCAAACATTAGGGCTATGTTATCTTCCTAGCTAAATATAACATTTAGTTAATTAGCCTGGCAACCTATGCATTTCTTTCATATGCTAAAAAAGACAGCACTGCATCTGTAGTGTGTGTTCTGGCTACTGGGGATAAACCACCAACAAGAAATCAATCTCTGGTTAGTGACCTCTAGAACAACTTGGCAGGAGGAGCCAGACTAGAGTCCTTGAGGAGGCTTAGACTTACACTGGCGACTTGTGGTTGGCTGCATCCAGCAGGGTGGGGGTTTGGATATGCATCAGATTTCACATTATCCAATGTGCTCATATCTCCAGACACCGAAAAATGTCCACAAGCCACTGGGCACAGTGGCTCACACCTGTAACCCTAGCACTTTGGAAGGCCAAGGCGGGAGGATCACTTGAGGCCAGGAGTTTGAGAACAGCTTGGCCAATGTCTCGAAACCCTGTATGTACCAAAAATATAAAGATTCGCTGGGCCCGGCCTGGTGGTGTGCACCTATAGTCCCACCTACTCAGGAGGCTGAGGCACAAGAATCGCTTGAACCCAGTAGGCAGAGTTGCAGTGAGCCAAGATCTCATCATTGCACTCCAGCCTGGGTGACAGAGAAGCTCTGTCTCAAAAAAAAAAAAAAAAAAAAATGATGTCCTCAGGGTTATTTTTTTGTTTTTTTTAAGAAAAGGTTAATTTTTAGAGTTACAGATACATTAACAAGTGAAATCATTTTACAAGCTTGTAACAAAAGCAGCAGCTCCCCTATCAGCTTTCTTTCTTTTTTTTAATTTCTTTAATCAGCAACTGTGTTTGCACCTATCAGCTTTCTACTCCCGATTCCCACTACAAGCGATTCCAGTTCCAATTAGTTTAGCTGTTTATTTTGATTTTTGCCTCCACATTTTAAAATAACTTGCTTATGCTGCTATTTCTTTATTTTTCTACTTTAATACTATCTTTTGTCTTTCTTCTGCAGAAGATAATAATTGGCTCTCATACATTACAATTTCCCTCCCATTGTAAATATATTCTACTTTGGTCAACAGTTACCAGTATTTATGTTACTATGACTGTGGAAATATTATTCAAAGCTTAGCCATGTGATATACTATATAATTAACTACATTTTCTTTCTCATTCAACCCTCTTTTCTTAAGAGAATGACAATCTTAATTTTTCTTTTTAGGTTTTTATGTGTCAATTGCTAATTTATCTTCATTCTTATAAATCTCCTAAAATGTAAATTGCCTCTCCATACATTCAAACATAGTAAGTAATTTATCAATTTTTTTTCCTTTGGGGGCACCCTTCCTTTAACTCTCTGTCCTCTTGTTTCAGCCTGATTCTGTTATGGAAATGCCAGGGATTCCGTTTAGGTCCTGTTGCTCACTGAACAGAACACCAATCATTGAGAGAGATTGTTGCCAAGAAAGAAGTCTTTAACAGGGTGCTACAGCCTAGGAGATCAAAGATCAGTCTCAAATCCACCTCCCTAATGGACTAAACTTAGGGGTTTATATAACAGGGAAGAAATGTAACAATGTGGAGGAAAACAGGAACTAGGGAGAGATAAGGAAGCAATTATGATGAATGAGAGGTCTGCCATCTCACTGCCCAATGCAATGATCTGGTGAGTTGCAATTCTTTGATACTATTTTTTGAGAGGCCTGAGGGTCTTTTCCCAGGCAAGGAACTCAGATAAAACAAATATAAGATTTGCGCAGTGGCAGTATTGTAGCCAATGAGGTTTAACCTAGGTGCGATTATTTCTAACTGAAAACTTTTCCCAATATCCTGCCATGACGACTTGAAATATAGTTGGCATTGGCAATTTTTGGCAGTCTCTACAGAGACTGAATAAAAAAATAAATTAAACAAACACACAAAAAATGTAAATTTCAAGCTTTATCACCAGAAGAGTCAATTTCTATGTTTATCCAAAATAAAATAAAACAAAAATCTGTCTATGGGATTATTGGGTCAGTTTCAATTCAATAGCACCCTAGGCCTGCAGATCACTGTCACTGCAGGCCCTAGCCATCAGCATGGGCAATGCCTTCCCATGCCAGGACCCTGGGCTTGCCTCCCCTTAGAGCACTCCCTCGTTTGCTGGAGTGTATCTGTCCTTAAAAGAAAAATGGGGACAGAAAGGCAAAGTAAAGTTTTTTGACCTTTTATTCTACCCTCACCCTGTGCTGATAGTGGTTGCTTGGATGTAAAATTTTAGTTTTGAAATCATTTCCCCTAGAATTTGAAGTAAAATCCTTGTCTTCTAGTGGTCACTGACAAGGAGTCTGACCCACTCTGATTCCCAGTCTTTCCCCAAGGCTTTGACTGTGTCTTTTTTCTTTCTTTCAACTGTTGGAAACTATGGAGGTTTTCTGTGTCAATGTTCTGAGATTTCCTGTGACCTGTGGATTGTCGTTCCTCCTTAGCTCTGGGCACTTGGTGATCCCTCTCCATCTACAAATGCACATCTTTCCATTTTGGAAATTATCTTTTATGATGGTTTGCTTCATTTCTTTTCCTCACTTTTCTCTGCTTATTCATTCTTGAACTCCTTTCCAGATATTGGAACATCTTATTTGCTGTTCATTTATTTTTTATTTTTTTGAGACAGGGTCTCTCTGTCACTAGGCTGGAGTGCAGTGGTACAATCTCACCTGACTGCAACTTCTGCCTGCTGAGCTCCAGTGATCCTCTGGCCTCAGCCTCCCAAGTAGCTAGAATGACAGGCATGCACCACCACGTCAGGCTAATTTTTGTATTTTCAGTAGAGACGGGGTTTCACTGTGTTGCCCAGCCTGGTCTTGAATTCCTGAGCTCAAACAGTCTGTCCACCTTGGCCTCCCAAAATGCTGGGATTACAGGCATGAGCCACCACACCTGGCCATTTGCTAGTATTTTGAAAATCCTGTTTCAACCTTTTTTCTCTGTCATTGTTCTATGTCTGTGATATTTCTTAGTGTTATTTTCTAACCCTTTTATTGACTTCTACATGTCTGCTCTCACATTTTTAATTCCTAAGTGCCCTCTTGTCAAAACTTTTGTCTATAACCTCTTGTTCTTGTTTCTTGGGTGCAATATTTTCCCTTAGCTCTTTAAGGATGTTAACTCTATTTGTTTATTTGTTTTCTTCTGCTCTGTGCCTACTTCTCTCCCCCTCACCATCTTCCTTTTACTTAATCCTTGTGGTTCATGCTAGAAGCATTTCTCAAATGTATGGTGATCCTTGGCTATCTATTTATAATTAAGAGTGGAAATTCTGGGAGGGTAGGTGAGGCTTAATCAGTTGGTGTACTTCACTTAGGGTTCTGTGGCTGGGCTGTTTCACTGGGAAATCCCCAAATGTAAATGGTAGCTGTTTTCTCTCGGGTAGGTTATTTCCAGTTTTGTTTTATTTTTTGTTTTGTTTTTTTTTGAGACAGAGTCTTGCTGTGTCACCTAGGCTGGAGTGCAGTGGTGTGATCTCAGCTCACTGTAACCTTCACCTCCTGGGTTTAAGCGATTCTCCTGCCTCAGCCTCTTGAGTAGCTGGGATTACAAGCACGCACCACCATGCATGGATAATCTTTTTGTATTTTCAGTAGAGATGGGGTTTCACCACGTTGGCCAGGCTGGTCTCGAACTCCTGACCTCAAGTGATCTACCCGCCTTGCTCTCCCAAAGTGTTGGGATTATAGGTGTGAGCCACCAGGCCCAGCCCTATTCCTGTTCTTCTTAGGGAAGATGGTTGTGTCCATCTTTCAGGGCTGCTATAACAAGGTACCACGACTGGGGGGCTTAAACAATAGTAGTCCACTTTCTTGAAGCTCTGGACGCTGAAAATCATTTCTGCAACCATCGCCTCCTGGGAGATATGAGCATGGCTCCCTGTGTTCTTGGAGTCAGATTGAAGAAGGGATAAGAGATGTCATTCTCTCAAGTGTCATTCTTAATCCCGTCTTCAGTATGGGAGCACCATTTCCCATTGTTCCTGTGGGGCCAGAATCCCTCTGACCCTGCCTCACCAGAGAGTGAACCTAGGGTCTTCTTTCAGTATGGGCTGGGGCAGTTGCCTCGTTGTTTAAACACGGAGGGGAAATTCAGATATAATGGATTCTGAAAGTGACTTTTAACCAAAATACTTGTTTTTAGTCTCACTAGGACCCCCACTTTTAAAGTCACCTAGTACCTCTAGTTCTTGAGTCTTTCTGACTTTCTGCTGTACAAATAAGCCTACTTCTGAGTTTCTTCCTCTGCCAGTTTAGATTTTGGCTTTCTCAAGGGTGCTAAATCCATTAGCACAAACTCAGGATTTCTAGGCTCCCAAATGTCATTGCTGTCATTTTCTATCTTGCTCTATGTCCTTTTGTTCATTCTTTTAAGTCTCATATCTGTTATTTGAGTGAAGGTTTCGGAAGGAATGGAGGTAAACACATAATTCAATCTACCATATTTAACTATATATCCCTCTAGAGGCCTTTCTAAGTGGATCAGAAGTCCTGGTAATGAGAAGAGTCTTCAAACATGGATGTTGGATGACAAGAAAAGTCACCTTGGATGTGAGTAACTGGATGATGGATGGCAGCCACATCACAGAGGGGGTCAATCTTCAGCAAATAGGGAGCATTTGCAATCTGTACAGCACCGACTGGGTTCGAGCTGGGGGGATGGAGGGAAAAACTGAAGTGGCGTATGGAAAGAGGACTGATTCCAGGCTAAATTTAAGAAGTTAAGACCTCTTTGACTCTTAGTTTGTTGCAAATGGAGGAAGAAGAAAGAAATGTAACTTTCATCTTTTACCTCTTTTATTATTTATTTATTTATTTATTTTTTGAGACAAAGTCTCACTCTGTTAGGCTGGAGTACAGTGGTGTGAGTTCTGCTCAGTGCAACCTCCGCCTCCCGGGTTCAAGCAATTCTCCTGCCTTAGCCTCCTGAGTAGCTGGGATTACAGGTGCTCACCACTACGCCTGGCTAATTTTTGTATTTTTAGTAGCAATGGGGTTTCGCCATCAGGTTGGTCTCGAACTCCTGACCTCAAGTGATCTGCCCACTTTGGCCTCCCAGAGTGCTGGGATTACAGGTGTGAGCCACCGCGCCCTGCCTACCTTTTTAATTTTTAACACCATGGGTTCATAGATGGGTGTGTGAGACGTCCTTGTGAGTTATAGGGGAAATTGTTTCTGTAACATTGCTGAGAAAGAATGTTCTGGTAGTTATAACCAGGGTACTACCTTCACATTTTAACTACCAAGTTCATCAAAACTCTTGATAAATACAACCAAGTCGTATAAATTATTGATTTTTTTTGTTTTGTATGGTAGGCTTGAGCGCAAAGGCTCTCATCTGTATATGATTACTCTACCAGGGAATGGACCTCAGCTCCAGGTCCCTTGATGTCTGCAGTAGAATCATCAGGATTTTAAGAAAATAAACAAGGGGGAAAAAAAAGCAAGAGAATAGAAAATGGATTTTTAAAACAATATCAGGGGTAAACAACATGTTCATAGATAGCAGCTTCATTCATAATAGCTCGAAACTGGATACAACCCAAATGACCATCAGCAGAAGACTAACGAATAACAAATTATGGTACGTCCATACAATGGAATGCTGCATAGAAATGAAATGAAATGAACGACAGATACATGCAATAACTAGAACTAATCTCAAAAGTATTATGCTGCACTGAAGATGTCAGACACTAAATAGTGCACAGTATATGATTCTTTTCCTATGAAGTTCTAATCCATAGATACAGAAATCGGAACATTGGCTGCCTGTAGGGATGAGGAATAAAGATTAAGAAAGGGCACAAGAGGGCTTTCTGGTCAATAGAAATGTTCTATATTTTCATTGGGGTAGTGATTATCCAGGTGCATGCATTTATCAAAATCATTGAATTTATGCTTAGGATCTATGCATTCCACTCTATGCAAATTTTAACTAAAAGGAAGAAAATTAAATGAGCAAATCTTTCCAAATGTCCTCAAAATGCTCTTCCTGTGTCTCCCACAAGCTTCAGAAGTACTGACATATTAGTCCTTGTTATTTTTGGAGTAGGGAAGTTCACTGTGTGCAAAGTCTTTCTGCTAGGACATATGTGACCCCACCCCTGTTCCCGTCTAATTTCTACTCATTCTTCAGCACCACCTCAGGGTGCTTCTCGACACACTGCTTCTCTAACTAGGGTAATGCTCTTCACCTGTGTGCAATCCTGCCGCCTCAGCCTCCCAAATAGCTGTGACTATAGGTGTGAACCACCACACCTGACCTACTACTGAATTTTCTTTTTTTTTTTTGAGACAGGGTCTTGCTGTGTTTCAGGCTGATCTCAAAATCCTGGCCTGAAGTGATCCTGCAGCCTGGGTCTGCTAATGGATATTTTGGTGGTTGTTTTAAGACAGGAGTCTTGCTCTGTTGCCCAGGCTGGAGTGCCGTAGTGCAATCACGGCTGGCTGCAGCTTCTACCTTTTGGGCTCAAGCCATCCTCCCACTTTAGCCTCCCGAGTAGCAGGAACCATAGGCATGTACCTCATGCCTGGCTAATTTTATTTTATTTTATTTTTTGTAGAGATGGGGTCTCACTATGTTGCTCAGGCTGGTACTAATGGATTTTTTTTTTTTTTTTTTTGAGACAGAGTCTTGCTCCGTCACCAGGTGTGCCAGGCTGGAGTGCAGTGGTGCAATCTCGGCTCACTGCAACCTCTGCCTCCCGGGTTCAAGCAATTCTCCTGTAGCTGGGACTACAGGCACGCGCCACCATGCCCAGCTAATTTTTTTATATTTTTAGTAGAGATGGGGTTTCACCACATTGGCCAGGATGGTTTTGATCTCTTAACTTTGTGCTCCGCCCGCCTCGGCCTCCCAAAGTGCTGGGATTACAGGCGTGAACCAGTGCGCCCGGCCACTAATGGATGTTTTTTAAAGGTTCCTGAAATAGGGTCAGTGACCCCTAAGACTCAGTACTACCCTATAGGCCTTCCTCACTTGTCTCTTTCCAGCTTGGCTTGCCTGCCACCTCTCTGAGGGCTCCCCACTCTTCCCTGCTTCCTGGTATTTGTGAAGGAATAATTCATATGCCACTGGAGGCAGCAAGATGTGCAGGTAACTGCCGCCTGCAACCTGTACTTCTGGCAATCCCCATAGCAGCAACATAGAGACTCTGTTCTTATTACTCTGTCTTGGGCCACTACGCTAGACCTTCATTTTGCCTAAGACACTGATTCATGTCTCCACATTTGTCACTTGAAGTTTATTAATTTTTTTTTGAGACTGGGTCTCACTCTGTCACCCAGGCTGGAGTGCAGTGGTACGATCTAGGCTCACTACAACCTCCGCCTCCTGGGTTCAAGAAATTCTCTGCTTTAGCCTCCCAAGTAGCTGGGATTACAGGTGCCTGCCACAATGCCTGGCTAATTGTTTTTTGTATTTTTAGTAGAAATGGGATTTTACCATCTTGGCCAGGCTGGTCTTGAACTCCTGACTTCGTGATCTACCTGCTTTGGCCTCCCAAAGTGCTGAGATTACAGGTGTGAGCTACCGCACCCGGCCTAAATTCAATTAATTCCTTATTTTACTTCTAGACCTTTAAATGATGTTATAAAGATAGGGCTTCTTGGCCAGGCGTGGTGGCTCACGTCTGTAATCCCAGCACTTTGGGAGGCCAAGGTGGGTGGATCACTTGAGGTCAGGAGTTCAAGACCAGCTTGACCAACATGGCGAAACCCATCTCTACTAAAAATACAAAAATTAGCTGGGTGTGGTAGTGGGTCCCAGTAATCCCAGCTACTCAGGCGGCTGAGGCAGGAGAATCGCTTGAACCCAGGAGGCAGAGGTTGCAGTGAGCCAAGATTGCACCATTGCATTCCAGCCTGGGCGACAGAGCAAGACTCTGTTTCAAAAAAAAAAAAGGCTTCTTTAAGTCATTTCTCTAAGTGGTCCAGCTGGATGAAATTATTGTCAACTAATAAAGATTATCTTTAAAAAGAGTCCTGAGACACTTAATAAACACTAGTCAGATATAATGACACTGTCTTTTTACATGTCACCTATAGGTCCCCCTGGAGAAACCACTGATTCCCAGGTAGCGTACACAGAATTTAGTATGTGCTGGCACTCCAGGCATGCTTGTTGAACTGACTTAGCTCATGCTACCATACTTTCATAAATATTTTCCTGTGGCATGCTCTATGCCCCATGAACATGGGTTCTCATTAGAGATCCTACATTAATAGGACTGCTTGCTACCTTGGCACAATTGCTCTCTATACCAAACTTAGTAAGTGGCATCCTGAACTAAATAGAACAGTAGTTAAGTAGTGCATTGCAGAAATAAAGACTTTCGATTCTCAACTTCACACTTAACCTTTCAATGGGTCTGGTGATTTTAATACAGGAACTCTCGGGGGTTTCAGTATTGCAGTTGCTTGCCTGCTGTCTCTGTGGCCTAGAGCAATATGAAAAAGTGGGAGGAACATTGGCAAGGCTTTGGAACCAGGCATAACTGAGTTTAAACCTTGGTTCAGTTGTTCACCAGCTATGTGACCTCAGGCAAATTTCCGAACTTTTCTGAGCCTCGGCAGATTTACTGCAAATACCTATGTGACTGGATCACTGTGCGGGTTGGAGTTCATGAAGATAATAGCATAGCATGGAACACATGAAAGGCCCTGAGTATATAATAGACATAATAATATAACAATAATCATATTTTCCACCACTCTGCTGGGGATGACACCTTCAAAGCAATTGTTAGTGCCCGGTTTGCACATTCTATGCCCAGGGAAGCCACCTAGAGCACAGTCACATGAAGACCCTACTGCTGCTGTTGAGAGGTGGGTAATGTACAGGCACACCTCACTTATTGTGGTTCCCATATATTGTCTTTTTTAGATGGAGTATTGCTCTGTTGTCCAGGCAGGCTGTAGTGTAGTCGTGCGATCTCAGCTCAGTGCAACCTCCACCTCCTGGGTTCAAGTGATTCTCCTGCCTCAGCCTTCCGGGTAGCTGGGACTCCAGGCGCCTGCCACCAAGTCCAGCTAATTTTTGTATTTTTAGTAGAGATGGTGTTTCACCATGTTGGCCAGGCTGGTCTCGAACTCCTGATCTGAGGCAATCTGCTCACCTTAGTCTCCCAAAACGCTGGGATTACAGGCATGAGCTACCACACCCAGCCTATATTGCCTTTTTCGCAGATTGAACATTTGCGGCAACCTTGTGTCAAGTAAGTCTGTAAGTCTATTGGCTTCATTCAGCATGTAGCCACTTTGTGTCTCTGTGTCAAATTTTGACACAATGATCATAATAGTTATCACTGTATTTTAAAGTTTTCATTATTACTATATCTGTTAGGGTGATCTGTGCTCAATCATCTTTGATGTTACTATTATAAATGTTTTGGGGCAACATGAACCACACCCATATAAAAAGGCAAACAAAGGTTAAATGTTGCATGTATTCTGACTGCCCCATTGATGTGTCATTTCCCCATCTCTCTCCCACTCCTATGGCCTCCCTTTTCCTTGAGGCACAACGGTATTGAAATTAAGTCAGTTAATAACCTCACAACGGCCTCTAAGTGTTCAAATGAAAGAGTCCCACATCTCTCATTTAAATCAAAAGCTAGAAATGGTTAGTTTAGTAAAGAAGGCTTGTCAAAGGCCAAGACAGGATGAAAGCTAGACCTCTTGCACCAAACAGCCAATTTATGGATGCAAAGGAAAACTTCTTGAAGGAAATTAAAAGTACTACTCCATGAATACAAGAATGATAAGAAAAAGAAACAGACTTATTACAGATACAGAGAAAATTTTAGTGGTCTGGATAGAAGATCAAACCAGTCACAACATTCCCTTAAGCCAAAGTCTAATCCAGAACAAGGCCCTGACTCTTCAACTCTTTGTAGTCTAAGTGAGGAAGCTGCACAAGAAAAATTGGAAGCTAACAGATGTTGGTTCTCAAGGTTTAAGGAAAGAAGCTGTCTTCATAACATAAAAATGCAAGATAAAGCAGCAAGTGCTGATGGAGAAGCTGCAGCAAGTTATCCAGAAGATCTAGCTAAGATCATTGATGAAGGTAGCAACACAGATTTTTTTAATGTAGATGCAATAGCCTTCTATTGGAAGAAGATGCTATGTAGGACTTTCACAGCCAGAGAGAAGTCAATGCTTGGCTTCAAAGCTTCAAAGGACAGGCCGACTTGTTAGGAGCTAGTGCAGCTGGTGATTTTAAGTTGAAGCCAATGCTCATTTCCATTTTGAAAATCCTAGGACTCCTAAGAATTATGCTAAGTCTACTCAGCCTATGCTCTGAAAATGGAACAGCAAAGCCTGGATGACAGCACATGTGTTTACAGTATAGTTTACTGAATATTTGAAACCCACTGTTGAGACCTACTGATCAGTAAAAAAAAAATTCCTTTCAAAATATTACTGTGCATTGACAATATAGCTGGTCACCCAAGAGCTCTGATGGAGATATACAAGGAGATTAATGTTGCTTCCATGACTACTAACACAACATTTATTCTGCAGCCCATGGATCAAGGAGTGATTTCAGCTTTCAAGTCTTATTATTTAATAAGTGCATTTTGTAAAGTTATAGCTGACACAGATAGTAATTCCTCCGATAGATCTGGGCAAAGTAAGTTAAAAGCCTTCTGGAGAGCATTTACCATTCTAGATGCATTTAAGAACATTCATGATTCATGGGAGGAGGTCAAAATATCAATGTTAACAGGTGTTTGTAAGAAGTTTCCAGCCCTCATGGATGACTTTGAGAGGTTCAAGATTTCAGTGAAGAAAGTCACTGAAGATGTGGTGGAAAAATACCAAGAGCACTAGAATTAGAAGTGGAGCCTGAAGAAGTGACTGAATTGCTGCAATCTTATGATCAAATTTGAAAGATGAAGAGTTGCTTCTTATTGATATGCATAGAAAGTGGTTTCTTGAGGTGGAAATTACTTCTGGTGAAGATGCTGTGAACACTGTTGAAATGACAACAAGGGATTTAGAATATTCCATAAACTTAATTGATAAAACAGCAACAGAGTTTGAGAGGATTGACTCCAGTTTCGAAAGAAGTTCTGCTGTGGGTAAAATGTTTTAATACAGCACCACATACTACAGAAAGAAATCTTTCATGAAAAAAGAGAGTCAATCAATGAGGCAAACTTTACTGTTTTATTTAGGAAATTGCTACAGCCACCCCACGTTTTAGCAACCACCACCCTAATCAGTCAGCAGCCATCAAGATCTAGGCAAGACCCTTTACCAGCAAAAAGATGACAGCTTACTGAAGGCTCAGATGATTATTAGCATTGTTTAGCAATAAAGTATTCTTATTTGTTTATTTATGCATGTATTTATTTATTTATTTTGACAGTCTCACTTTATTGTCCAGGTTGGAGTGCAGTGGCACAATCTCGGCTCAAACAATTCTCATGTCTCAGCCTCCTGAGCAGCTGGGATTATGAGCGTGCACCACCACCGTGCCTGGCTAATTTTTGTATGTTTAGTAGAGACAAGGTTTTGCCATGTTGGCCAACCTCATCTCAAACTCTTGGCTTCAAGAGATCCACCTGCCTCAGCCTCCCAAAAGTGCTGAGATTACAGGCATGAGCCACAACACCCGGCCCGCAACAAAGTATTTTTAATTAGGGGATGTATGTTTTTTAGTTATAATGCTATTGCACACTTAATAGAGCACAGTATAGTGTAAACATAAATTTTATATGCAATAGGAAGCCAAAATATTTGTGTGACTTGCTTTAGTGCAGTGATCTGGAACCAAACCTGCAATGTCTCCGAGGTATGCCTGTAGAAACTCACATTTTTATCCTTGAACCCAGCTTGACACACCTGAAGATATATTTCCTGTTTGGTCCAGCCTGCTTCTCACATAAGAAGAATTTGCCTCGTAATCCTAATGTTTGAGGAAAGAAATCCGTTTCTAGTGGGATAGAGGACAGTTCCTTTAGAATCAGGTGAGATATGGCCTCCTCACAGCCCCTGCTTCGGCTCAAGCCATGCTCCCTCATTGCCTGATGGAATTCTCCTCCCAAGGCCCTTTGAATATGCTTCTATTCCTGTGACCTCAGGTAAGTCATCTCACCTTCCCTGGCCTGTTTCCTCATCCTTAAATGCCATAGTTGGCGCAGCCAGATGATCCCAAAGTGAGAAATCTGAGAAGCAACATGAACTCCAGTACTCTCTGACCCTGGTGCTTGGTTTCTAGTACGGAATGATACATTTACCTAAGGAAGAATCTGCTTAAGGGATTTCTACCTGGACTGCTAAAGTCCTCAGTACTGCTCACCATAGCTTCCTCCCTTCTTCTCAAGTGAATCAAATCACCTTTTTTCTCATTCTTATTTTGTCAGCAAGTGCTTTCCCTCACTTTACTGAGGGGTCCTGATCTATAATCGCTCTGTGTTCACCCATAATTCCTTTCCTTTTGCCTTTTACCTGCCTACCAAATTTTGGCCCATCCAGAATTTAATACTGCAAATGTTATTTCTAACACACTTTCCAAAAACCTCTTTTGTATCTATCACCTTGGTTGTCCTTCTGACAACCATGCGTGGTAAGATGCTTTCCTACCACTGACAGATGTAGGAACTGGGGTTTGGGCACAGTGCATCTAAAGCTCAGAAGTCAATAGGTGTTGGCACCTAGATTAAAACATGGATCCTCTGACACCAAATATTTGAAAAATCATCAAGACTCACATTTCCATATTCTGTCAGCATGTTTATGGTATAGAATAACTTTTTTTTTTTAACATTCCCACTGAGGAACCCGAAAATCCATAGAATAAATGTTTTTCCATCTGTAAAAGTTAATTATTGCAGGCCAGGTGCGGCAGCTCACACCTGTAATCCCAGCACTTTGGGAGGTGGAGGCAAGCAAATCACCTGAGGTCAAGAGTTCGAGACCAGCCTGGCCAATGTGGTGAAGCCGCCATCTCTACTAAAAATAAAAAAAGTAGCTGAGTGTGGTGGTGCACGCCTGTAATCTCAGCTACTCGGGAGGCTGAAGCGGGAGAATTGCTAGAACCCGGGAGGCTGCTGTTACAGTGAGCTGAGATTGCACCACTGCACTCCTGCCTGGATGACAAGAGCAAAACTCTGTCTTAAAAAAAAAAAAGTCGATTATTGCAGTAAAAATAACTCATCAGATACAGGTAAAGGAGTGTGGGAATTCATCTTGCTTCTCCACATGCTGGCTTAGGCTTGTGGATGCTTAGAATGGGGAGAGACCTTGGAAATCAACAAGTCCAACCTCGCACTTTCTACAAATGAGTAAACAGGCATCAACGAGAAATGCGTTTTGCCCAACGGCAGATCGAGTTTGGCCACTATCTGCAGAACTTTCAGAAAATGGAAGGAAAGGTAAATAAACATCATGGATTGGGGCAAATTGGACCTGCCCATGGGTCCACTCCTTCCCACTGGAGCATTTGGTCTGTGGCAGACACACAGTGGCTGTGCTTGATGGGAAGTGATTCTGCCAACTCTCCCAGGGGAGCATCACCCTTCTAGGAAAGTACATTAGCAGGGCTCCTTCTGCGTCGCCCTTGCGTTTGTCTTCTTTGAGCTTGAAGATGGCTGACCAGGGTGCAACTGGCTACCGAGGGAAGCGGGGCTGGACAAAAGAAGTCGGAGCTCAAGCCATTCTGATCGGGAAGCAAAGCCCTGCCATGTTTCTTGGCCAGGGGTGCTACCATCATCATGAAGTCACAGGTCCCGCAAGCTTCTCGGCCTCGAGGCTGCTTGCCCACCTGTCTCCTGCCCCTTACAGCCTTTCTACCTTATTGGCAGGCCCAGCTTCTGCACACTCCTTGCTACTCTCTGTGAGCCTTGCATGCACTTCTAGCTCATCTGTGGGACAGACCCCAGCCCAGCCTCTACCTGGGCCATCCTGGACTATGAGCATCTGCTCTGTGCTCCTCCAGGCTGGCTTCCCTTGGCCTCTGCTCCTGCCTGTATGGAAAGAGACTCACCAAACCGACCTTGCAGGGTTGCAGAGAGTATGACTGAAATCATACCGGAATAGTGCCTGACCCGAGGTGTCCCAAATAATGGTAGCTATTAATATGATTTGCAACAGTGTCTCTTCTATCAGACGGCGGAATCCTAGAGGTGAAGGACCAGGCCATTCATTTTTGCATCCCCTGTGCCTGGTCCATATTAACTGCTTAATAAATCCTGGCTAACTGTGTCTATGAGCATCTGCTGCTCACAGCCGTGGTGGTTCCCAAAATAATTGCTAGAATGATGTTTTCCCCAGTCCAAGCTGCCAGCCTTGTGACTGGATCCTCTTGTTTACCAGGACACAGCAAGACTCTAAGAGGAAGAGGTGACCTTCACACAAATGTTCCTTAAACTGTCATGAGAACAAAGAGAAAAGGGGAAAATGAATGTCTTTATGGAGGGACATTCTAGAATGTTGAAATCAGGATTGGGGAGGAAATGGTTAGAACTGCTGTTTCACAAAGGAGCCTTTGCTCAGGGGCCCGGTTCCACCGAGCCAGGCATGCTGTGGCTGGGCACACGAAGGTGTGGCTGGATGTCAGGGCTCTTTGAACATGAGCTGCCTTCTGATGTGCAGAAGGTGGGGTGTGGTTTGCACATACATGTGACTTTAAACTCAGTTTGGATGTCAGGTATGCCGAGAGGTTTCCAATGACCAGAATAATCTATTCAAGAGCTGCTTTTCTCGGGGGAGAGGTGGTAAGCCTGGAGCAGCACCACAAGCCCTCAACCATGAGCTCCAAGGGCCCAGCCCTGGGCCATGCCACCAAGACCACCAAGTGCACGTAAAGACTCACCTTTTGGTTAACACAAAGGCGTGGTGGTGTGGCAGAGGGCTGATTTGGTCACTGAAGTTACAAACAAGAGTGGTAGCTGAGCACACTGGCTCAAGCCTGTAATCCCAGAACTTTGGGAGGCCAAGGTGGGTGAATCACTTGAGGCCAGGAGTTCGAGACCAGCCTGGGCAACATGGCAAAACCCTGTCTCTACAAAAATTTTTTTAAAATGAGCTGGTCATCCTGGCACACCGGTGGTCCTATCTACTGGGGATGCTAAGGGGAGATGTCTTTGAGCCCAGGATGCAGAGGTTGCAGTGAGCAGAGATCACCCTCCACGGCACTCTAGCCTGGGTGGCAGAGTGAGGCCCTGTCTCAAACAAAACAAAACAAAACAAGAACAACAGCAAAAACCAAGAGTGATAATCTTCAGCACTTATTCAAGCTACTACATATTTCTCAGTTAATTGCTAAATCTGGCAAGTAATAACGACTTTCCTGAATCCCAGTACTCCTTCACAATGCAGGTCAATTGCCCTTCCACCTTCCACAGAGCCTGACTGTCCTGTTTGTTACGATGCCCAGGGCACAGTCTTTAAAATAGAGGACACTCCATCTGGTCCATCTCCTCCTGCACTTATCATCCTGTCTCCCTTGTGTTATTATTATTTATACGAACCTCTTGTGTATCCCATCAGACTGCAAACTTCCCATAATTAGAATAAGAAATCCTCTTGGGGCCGGGCGCAGTGGCTCATGCCTATAATCTCAGCACTTTGGGAGGCCAAGGCAGGAGGATCACGAAGTCAAGAGATCGAGACCATCCTGGCCAACATGGCGAAACCCCGTCTCTACTAAAAATACAAAAATTAGCTGAGCATGGTGGTGTGTGCCTGTACTTGGGAGCTGAGAAAGAAGAATCACTTGAACCGGGAAGGCAGAGGTTGCAGTGAGCCGAGATCACACCACTGCACTGCAGCCTGGCAACAGAGCGAGTCTGTCTAAAAATAAAAACAACAAAAAAAGAAATCCTCTTGTCCCACCCTAGCACACAGTACAGTACCTTGGCTGTGGGGTAAATTATAAATATTTCTTGAATGAACAAAGGAAAAGGTGAAGTAAAGTGTATCTGGAGACTTCAAAGCTACAGAGAGCTTTTAAAATAGTGGAAATTCTCATATAGTTATTTAAAAATAAAATTTACAAAGTCATTTGGAAGACTGAGATAATTATGCAGAAGGAAGAGAAAAGCTCCTTTCTTTTAAATATGCCCAGCTATTTTGTGAGTTCCTCAAAGAAATGGACCGTATTTAAAAATTTCAAATTCCCATTGCCTAGTGCATTTTTGGCAAAATTATTTCTCTTTCACTGTTTTTAAAGATAGAAATATTTGTACTGCTCTTGCTAATTAAAAAGTGACCTATGCTCAATGTAAACATTTAAACAATCTGGATATAGAAAGTGGAAAGTATAAAATCCACCAAGGTCCATGTTTCTAGAGGTTATTTGCTGATATCTTTCCATGGTTTCAATGCAATGAGAGTAACATCCTGATATTGTTTTGCCCATTCAGTCCGTAATCTGCTTTTAAAAACTAGTGAAATGGCTGGGCCCAGTGACTCACACCTGTAATCCCAGCACTTTGGGAGGCTGAGGCATGAGGATCACTTGAGTCTAGGAGTTTGAGACCAGCCTGGCCAAAATAGTGAGACCTTGCATCTAGAAAAAAATTTTTAAAAAGAAAAGAAAAGAAAAGAAAAAAGCTAGTGAAATATTTGGCTTCATTTGCACATAGATACACATAAGTCTCCGTCATTCTCTAGCAGCTACTTGGTTCTGTTTATTACCTCTTACTGTTAGAATTTCAGGCAGGCTTCAATTCTTGCTACAAATCACACTGAAGTAAAATCCTGGTACTTACATCTTTAATATGTATTTCTCAGATAACTGTTTTTTTTTTTTTTTTGACAGAGTCTTGCTCTGTCGCCCAGGCTGGAGTGCAGTGGTGCGATCTCAGCTCACTACAATCTCTGCCTGCAACCTCTGCCTCCCAGGTTCAAGTGATTCTCCTGCCTCAGCCTCCTGAGTAGCTGGGATTACAGGCGCACGCCACCACGCCTGGCTAATTTTTGTGTGTGTGTATTTTTAGTAGAGATGGGGTTTCACCATGTTGACCAGGCTGCGTTCAAACTCCTGACCTCAGGTGATCCACCTGCCTCGGCCTCCCAAAGTGCTGGGATTACAGGCATGAACCACCACACCAGGCCCTCAGGTTACTCTTAGATGTGGCATTTATGGATCTAGGGGCATGAACATTTAACATTGATAATGCGAAATTCTCCTCCAAAAAGTTGTATTTTCTGATTTATACCCCCAGCAAGAACTGAGAAGCCCTACCGAGCTTACGTATCTTTTAAGTCAGTAGTCTTCAACCTTTTTGGCACCAGGGACCATTTCATGGAAGACAATTTTTCCATGAACTGGTGAGGAGGGAAGGATTCAAGAATATTACATTTACTGTACACTCTGTTTCTATTATTATTATACTGTAATATATAATGAAATAATTATACAACTCACCATAATATAGAATCAGTGGGAGCCCTGAGCTTGTTTTCCTGCAACTAGATGGTCCTATCTGGAGGTGATGGGAGACAGTGACAGATCATCAGGCATCAGATTCTCATGAGGGGAACACAACCTAGGTCCCTTGCCTGTGCAGTTCACAATAGGGTTCCTGCTCCTATGAGAGTCTAATGCTGCTGCTAATCTGTCAAGGGGCGGTAATGCAAGTGATGGGGAGCATCTGTAAATACAGACATAGCTTTGCTCGCTCACCCACTGCTCACCTCCTGCTGTGCAGCCTGGTGCCTAACAGGCCACAGACCAATATGGGTCAACTGCCTGGGGGCTGGGGACCCCTGTTTTAAGTCTTTCCTGGCATATATTGAAAGATTTGTAGCCAAGGTGATTTTTACAATGATACTTTTGGTGTGTAAAATGCTCTGTGGCTGGGCGCGGTGGCTCATGCCTGTAATCCTAGCACTTTGGGAGGCTGAGGTGGGTGGATCACCTGAGATCAGGAGTTCAAGACCAGCCTGGCCATCATGGTGAAACCCCATCTTTAAAAAAAAAATGCTCTGTGGTTTTCCAGTTATTTTTACATAGAATGCATATTCTCCTTGGGTCTTCACAGTAGTCACGGAGTAAGTAGGAAAGGCTTTATTATTCCTGCTTTAGAAACTCAGCCATAAAGACCTGCCCTGGGTTTCACTGCAAGTCAGTGTCCATGTCTAAAGTGGGGCCCTTGAACTGCGTCTCTGAATTTCCTTCTGCAAGCTGGAAGGACCAGCCATAAAAGGGCAAAGCCATTTGAGACAGGGCCTCCCAAGGGTTTTGCAAGTCTTGCATTTATGCCACAGCACAAAGAATGACCTGATTAGGGGGTTCAATTTCTTCAGCTGAAATAAGTCCTCCTCTTTTCTGACTAAGCCAAGCTGGGGAAGGAGGAGACAGGAGGCCCTGTGTGTTGCTGTGGGGTCTGTCACGAAGTTCCAAGCAGGCCGTAGGTGGTGAGCTCAGGGTGGGTAGAAGGTGGTGAGCTCAAGCTGAGGGAGCAACGTTGCCATGAACTCTCCTTCTGCTCCATTCTCCAAAGCACCCCATTTGGGATTTGGGGAGGAGACTGACTCAAGAAACTCTCATCCCCTTTTTGTTGGTGTCCTCTGAAATGAAATGCTATGAATTTGCACATTAACCCATGGCTTCAACTGCACATAGTTATTAATATTTTTTGAAGTGTAATTTTGTGATCCTCAAAAAAGAAAGACAATAGCATGCTTAGTGCTACTGTCAAATAGAAATTCACTTGGAGTATTGGGGGGACATGCTTCGATAATCTGAGGCTTCCTTATTTCTACAGAGTAACTTAGGCAGGAAGGTTGCGTGCCCTTTTTTTCTTTCTTTCTCTCTCTCTCTTTCTTTCTTTCTTTCTCTTTCTTTCTTTCTTTCTTTCTCTTTCTTTCTTTCTTTCTTTCTTTCTTTCTTTCTTTCTTTCTTTCTTCTTTCTTTCTTTCCCTCCTTCTTTTCTTCTTTCTTTCTTTTCAATAGAGTTGGGGTTTCACCATGTTCCCCAGGCTGGTCTTGAACTCCTAAGCTCAAGCAATCCACCCGCCTCAGCCTCCCAAAGTGCTGGGATTACAAGCATGAGCCACCACCCCTAACCAGTTGCTTTTGATTGAGGTCAGAATGGAAAGTTCCATGTCTTAACATGGACCAGCAGATAGCTGAGGCAAGGTGGAACACTTTGGAAGGGACAATCACTCACTGCATAAATATTGTATGGACTAGAACGACATTGCCCAATACAGGGGCCTCTAGCTCTCTGTGGCTCTTGAGCACTTAGAACGCGGATTGAATGTTTAATTTTTTTTAATTTCAGTATTTAAGTTTGAAAACTGACTCTCCATTCAGTTATGGAAAACTTTTAAGTAAGTTTCATACAACTTAGGTGTCTCGTTATCTGGAAATGCTTTTCAATGTAAATTTTATTAAATATAAAACTTGATATGGTGTTTCTGATGAAAATTTAGCATCTGCATTTAGATATTCTTTATGTATAAAATATACACTGGCTTTTGAAGGCTTAGCCATATGAAAAAAAGGCAAAATATCTTGATGATTTTTTTATATTGATTATATTTTAAAGTGATACTATTTTTGATATACTGAATTGAAATATATAAAAGTTAATTTTACCTATTTTGTGCTTTTACTTTTTTTTTTTAAGGCACTAGACTGGATCATGAGTTTTTACATTTTTCTAACGTGGCTTCTAAGAAATGAGAACTGTCTTGAGCATTCACTTATCCATTCATTCATCAAGCATTTATTGAGAAACTGATATTTGCCTAGCTCTGAGTAAGCAAAACAGCTACAAAACTCAGAAAGGCATATACATTTGCTGCACATTGTATGAAAATATGTGTGTGTGTGTGTGTGTGTATGATCCTACTGAAGTGTAATAATCCTTAAGACAAATATCAAATTCATTGTTATTTTTTCTCAGCATCATGAGTTAAACACCTAGCTCATTAAGTTACAGACTTTTTTGTTTTGTAATATAGGTATTTAAGGCTCTAATTTTCCCAGAAGTATTCTTTTAGCTGCATTCCCAAAAAGTTGATAAGTTGAGTTTTCTTCTTCTTCTTTTTTTTTTTTTTTTATTGAGACGGAGTTTCACTTTTGTTGCCCAGGCTGGAGTGCAATGGCACGATCTCGGCTCACTGAGGTTCAAGCAACCTCCGTCTCTGGGGTTCAAGCAATTCTCCTGCCTCAGCCTCCCGAGTAGCTGGGACTAAAGGCGAGTGCCGCACCACCCAGCTAGATTTTGTATTTTTAGTAGAGACTAGGTCTCACCATGTTGGTCAGGCTGGTCTCGAACTCCTGACCTCAGGTGATCCACATGCCTAGGCCTCCCAAAGTGCTCGGATTACATAAGGCGTGAGCCACCATGTCTGGCCAAGTTGAGTTTTCCTAAGTACTCATTTTAATATTGGATGGATCCCATTTTGTTTTCTTTAATTTTCTTTTCCCTCCACTCCCCTC
>CAUYLG010042691.1:0-10957 GCA_963573385.1 Cacajao melanocephalus | reverse complement strand
GACAGAGACAGAGACACTGAGCGACTCTGAGATCCGGGGTGAGCGCCGCTGGCATCATTCAACCGTCGCCGCGGCTGGCTACATATTCAGACTTTGGGTGCTGGCTAAATTGCACGTATGCGCCGGAGGAGGGCTACAGAGACGAGACAGAGTACCTATGATAAAGGGAAAGAAACAGAGGAAGAAAGGAGCTGCAGAGACAGACAGGGAGACCGTGAGACAGAGGGAGAGGGAGATATAAGGGAGGCACAGCAGGGAAAAGGAGGCAGAGGGATGAGGGCCTGCCAGGGCAGCAACAGGGAAGGGCAGAGGGCAGGGCCCTTTGTGCTCCCGGCCCGGCCTGGGCTCAGGCTCTGCAGGGAGATCCAGTTTTCACCTAGCCTCATCACACCTGAGTGGCCCGAGGCAAGGGACCCACTCTCACCAGCTCACTGGAGAGTCCGTGTCCCCAACAAAACACCAGCCCAGGCACCGGATCGCAGCCCTCAGGGAGGCTGTCCCCACGCTGCTCCGGAGAGGTTTATATCGTCGCCCTGGTAGTAGTAGCAGTAGTATTTGAGACGACGTCTCGCACTGTCACTCAGGCTGGCTTGCAGTGACAAGACCTCGGCTCACTGCAACCTCCACCCACCAAGTTCAAGTGATTCTCCTGCCTCAGTAGCTGGGATTCCAGGTCCCCACCACCATGCCCAGCTAATTTTTTGTATGTATGTATGTATGTATTTCTTTTTGAGACAGAGTCTCGCTTTGCTGCCAGGCTGGAGTGCCTTGTCGTGCTTTTGGCTCCCTGCAACCTCCACCGCCCAGGTTCAAGCAATTCTCCTGCTGCAGCCTCCCGAGTAGCTGGGATTACAGGTGCCCACCACCGTGCCCAGCTAATTTTTGTATTTTTAGTAGAGATGGGGTTTTATCATGTTGACCTCAAACTCCTGACCTCAAGTGATCCACTTGCCTTGGCCTCCCAAAGTGCTAGGATGACAGGTGTGAGCCCTGCACCCAGCCTGGTCCTTGTATTATTATTATTCTGCGCTCAAACGTTTCCCAGTATTGCACAATAAGCAGTATGGTCACACTGTTTTCAAACCTGTTAAGTTTTGGGTTAACCTCCAATTTACTTCATGCGTGCTTTGTCCTGCGTTTCCTCTGGGCTTACCTGGAACTCCAATCAACACAGCAGGATATGCATCTCGGGTTTCATGCTGAGGACCTACTGTGTGCTGTGCACTGGCTGGGGCTTACACATCCTGGAAGCATTCAACTTCCAAGGATTGCAAACATTATGTTAAAACAGTGGTTTAAAAGAAGAGAGAAATAATATTTTACATAATGTTGGGAACCCTGCCGTGGGCTGACTCCAGCACCTAAACGTAAGTGCCGTCCATACTCCGCGGCTTCCCCTAGGGTGCAGCGCCACAGGCAAGCCACGAATGCTCCCTTCCCAGGGGAAGGGAGAGGCAATAATGGATTCACTCTCCCTCAGTTATTCCCCAAAGACAGGTCATTATCTCCACTCTCCCGAAGATGCATCGATCATAGGACAGGAGAGGTGTCCAGGATCGCTCAGCTTTGGTGGGAAGTAAAAAATTCCTTTCCAAAGTTTCCTTTCTTGTCAAAGAATAAGTGTGCTAATAACTTTGTTAAGCCCTACCCTATGTAGCTGTTAGACATGCCATGCTTACAGGCACGTAGCACTCTCTATGCTCCTGTACTTTAACCTGTACTTTAACCAAGATATCTGTGCTGGACGTACTCACAGGCATCTCCCAGCTCTCCACTGCTTTTACCTGTTTAGAAAAGTTTTAAGTTGTTAGCCAATCGGGTTTTACTTTAGATTGTGAGGTCTGGCTCCAGTCAACGGAGATCAGACACAGCTTCAAGGACGACCCCAAATGCGTAAGGGATAAATTTGTGTGTTTTGCTTTATTCTTTGTACTCTCATGACAAGATGGCTAGTGAGAGTACCCTTCCTGCAGCCCAGGAAGTAAAAATTGCATTGCTAAAAAGTCCTTTGTCTCAGTGCTAATTTTTCTCTGTGGCACCGAGCATCTACTTAGCACATTTATTTCTAACAGGTTTCAAGTGCAAAGCTGGAGATCTCAGCGCAGCCCTGCCTGAAAGTTTAGAGGCTGATGTTCTCCACCAGGCCTCACATTTCCCAAACGTTCAGCTGTGGACTGACAATTCAAGTCATTAGTGTTTGAAGAAAAATCAGCTATCTTCAGTGAAAATGCAAGCCCCATAAAACACTACAGCCAGAGTCCACCTGGAATACCCACTGGACAAATGGTGGCTCTCGTCCTTGTCATTATTCCAGAATTTATGTTTTTCTATAGCTGTGCACCACACAAACAGAACCTCCCAGCAAAATAGGCTTGAGCTACACTTTAAAAGTCTGACCCTAGGACAGTGCATAGATTCACAGTTTCTATTAAATGCCAAATGGATTTTAATTTTGAAGCTATAAAACAGAGCAATAAAATAACTAGGAAAATAGCTCAACCCTTTTCTTCTTCTTAAAAGGAGAAATAACAGGATTGTGGTGGTAATGAAAAATCAATCTTTAGTGGGTTTGGAAAGCTTTGCTTAAATTGAAGTTTTCCAGGGGTGAGGTACATAAAAATAGAGATTATTCTGTTCTTACCAGGGCTGAATATGTTTAATCATCATTTTTTTTTTAAATCAAAAATGGTTTTTTTATTCAATTCTGTAGGCTGTCCTTATAAGCTCCCTAAAGCAAACTTCCCTCCAGATTCCCATCATCTTTGTGCAGATGGCTGCCACCCCCGCCCCAGGACCCTGCATTCGCCATTCACCTGTCAACACACACTCAGTGCCAGGCACTGCTCAAGTGCTGGGACTGCATGCGGAAGAGCACAAACCCCCCAGATGAGGCCTCACCTTCCATTTCACAATTGGAGAAACTGCTCTTCTGGATCTAACACTCTGAGCGGGGTGGGAAGGAGGGTGTGGAGAGCAAGCAGTGTGGCACTGCGACACATGCCAGGAAGGACATAAGATGGGTAAGAGTGGTGAAAAGAGGCCAAAAACTCAAGTTACCTGTGAGGGAGGAGCAGAGATGACCACAAGGCCGCAGAGCAGCGAAGGCAGAGTGGTAGGTCCTGAACTTCTGGCCTCAAGCAATCTGGCTCCCAAACACTGGGATTACAGGCATGAACACCGTGCCCGGCCTCCCAAAGCGCTGGGATTACAGGCGTGAGCACCGTGCCCGGCCTCCCAAAGTGCTGGGATTACAGGCGTGAGTCACCGCACCCGGCTTCCCACTGTTGTTTTAGCACATCAAGTCCTTCTATTTTCTGGTCCATACAACCCTGGAATCAACCCCACTCCACTCCCAAGCTCACCACAGGCCCTCCTGGGACAGCTGACACTTCTTCTGTTTTGAGTGAGGACAGTGATGGCCAGAGGAGCCCTGATCTGGGGTCAGATGTCACCTTTGATGTGTCCTCCTAGGTAACCCGCTGTCGGTGTGCAGGGGGTACCCTGGCTGAGTTACTTTTCTCATCGTCGGTGGAGAAGAGATATCCCTGATCTAGAGCAGAGGTCAAGGCTGGCAGCAAACCTCGCCATGGATGTGTAGCTAGGTCCCTGCCATGTTTAAAAGACTCATTTTAGAATCTGAGTTATCTACATGTATAAATCAGTAATACACACATAAGAACTGGACTTTCAGCCGCTCTCAACAGCAGCAAAGGCTGCATGCCTGACCTCCAGGTCCCCAGGGTTGCCCCTGGGCAGGCCACCTCACACCCTGCCTACCTGTGTGCCCTCCAGACACCTGAGCTTGACCCTCCTGCCCGGCACAGGCCACACTGTGTTCTCGACTCATTTCTTGCCAAGGCCTGTTTGCCAGGAAGTCTTTCCCTAAAGCTCTCACTGCTCCTACCCAGGCAACGCACCGCTGTAGCCACTGCTGTAGACACTGCTGATGTCGTAGTCCTGTAACTTCTTGGAGGAGACGTGAATATTCATTCAAAGGCTCTGGATGTTGTGTCTAGACCAAGAGCTAGCCCAGCAGGTCCGTAACAGGCAGCCAGAACACGACTGCCCCAATCCCACCACATACGCGGCAGCTCACTCCACCCTGGAAGGCGTCATGTGTGCAACCCCTCACTGGAGCACAGACATGGGGCTGCTGTAGGACACAAGTGCCAGGAAGGGATGGGGGGACAGAGCTCTAGTTACCAGAAAAACTGTCTGACTCACGGAGTGAGTTATGGTTTCGAAAAAAAAAGGTCACATTTCCGTTCCTTTTGTTGGTTTAGTTTCCGTGATGGTTAATTTTATGTCAGTGTGCCTGGGCTAAGGGATGGCCAGAGAGCTGGTGACGTCTTATTTCTGGGTATGTGTGCAAGGCTGTTTCTGGAAGAGATTAGCATTTGAATCTGTGAACCGAGGAGAGAAGACGCACCCTCGGCAACCTGGGCCAGTACCAACACAAATACAACGAAGAGGCAGAGGAAGGGGAATTTTCTGGCTTCTTGAGCTGGGACATTCATCTTCTCCTGCACGGAGACACGCAAGCTCTTCTCTGCCCTTCAGACTCCAAGAACGTGCGCTATTCATCTTTCTGTGCCTGGCTTATTTCACTTAATATAATGACCTCCAGTTCCAGCCATGTTACCGTAAATAACACAGCTCCTTCTTTTTAATGGCTGAATAGTACTCCGCTGGGTATACGTACCGCATTTTCCTTACACATTCATCTGCTGATAGTCACTTAGGCTGGTTCCACACCTTGGCTACTGGGAATAGAGCTTTGATAAACATGGGGTGCAGGTGTCTCTTCCAGATAATGACCTCCCTTCTTTTGGGTACACATCCCTGATTCTTGGGCCTTTAGCCTCATAATGAATTGCACCACTGGCTTTCCTGCGTCTCCAGCTCACAGACAACAGATGATGGAACTTCCTGGCTTCCACGATCATGTCAGCCAGTTGTCATCCTAAATCTCACATGTTTCTATCTCCTATTGGTTCTGTTTCTCTGGGGGACCCTGATGAATACCGGTTTATAAAAGATTCACAAAACGAAAAGAATAAGGAGTGCCTTCACAGTCACCCATATCTTTTACTGGATGTAAAATCAGTTTTCTGTTTTGAAAAATAGGTAGCTGGGGTATTAAGCGTACAATCTAACAGGCTGAACTTCATCTTTTTGTATAGGGTTTCTTTACATTCTCAGTTAGAAAATAAAAATGAATGCAGAACTCCTAACTGCATATTTAGCATCGATTTGAATAGCATATATGGTAATATATACAGCATATACATACAGAACTTTTTGAACTTTACAAGGTTGATGTTCTGACATGGACATTCCTCCTTAAAAAATGGAATGCTGGTTCCGATCCATACTGGAATACGTATTTCGTTTTTTTTGAGACACCCAGCTCTGTCACCCAGGCTGGAGTGCATTGGCGCAATCTCAGTTCGATCTTGGCTCACTCCACCTCCTAGGTAACCTCCACCTCCCAGGTTCAAGCGATTCTCCTGCCTCAGCCTCCCAAGTAGCCAAGATCACAGACAACTGCCACCATGCCTGGCTAATTTTTGTATTTTTAATAGAGACAGGGTTTTGCCATGTTGGCCAGGCTAGTCTCGAACTCCTAACCTCGGGTGATCCATCCACCTCAGCCTCCCAAAGTGCTGGGATTACAGGCACCAGCCACCATGCCCAGCCCCATATTTTTAATCTTGCCAACCCTGGCAACCCACTAGTGGTTCCTTTCCTCTGAGTTTCTTAGTCCAGACTGTTAGAACCAGAGTCCCAGACTTATTTAAAATGCATGCTGTTTTTAAAGCAACAGCTCCTACCCTGTGCTAGGTAAAGTCAGAAGGAGACTGGAAAGAAAATCAAACCAAACCAGGTGCGACATCCACGTCTAGCGTGCTTTTTCAACATGTGCTAGGAATCGCCGCCTCCCCCCACATAAAACCTGAGGAGTTCTGCTTTTTTAAACATCCTTTGTGAAATGAACATGAAAAGTGCTGGAATCAAAATAAGTCTGCAGCTAGACTCAGCGAGTGCTGCAGAGTTGTGTCTGCTGGCTCAGAAGAAGCCGGTAACTAGCAGAAATGACCTGAATACAGCAGAGGCACGATAGTGATTTGCAAACATTAAAAGGAGTATCTTACAAGAGGCTGTGTGCAACCAGGAGAGCCAAACCACTTTCATTGTTTCGTTCAGCCTAATATAGCCACTTAGCAGGAACTGCTACTCAGACGTTCGCTGATAAAGTTGGAGTGCTTTCTTTGGTGCTCTGAAATTGAGCTATAAAGTAAATATACGTTGCCTTCTGGGAGAAACAAAACAAAACAAAACAAAACAAAACAAAACAAAACAAAAATGGAACACTTTGCCAGAGCAGGGATAATGTTCTCTGACAGGAAGCTTGGCTGGAGTTGATTTTGAGAGATACAGAATATGGTAAAGAAGCAATAAGCCTTTGTTTGGAGAATCAACAAGTAACTACTGGAAACTCTTCCCATCCTGATGTTATTTGGGCTTTTAGGTATTATTATCAAAAGGGAAGCCTTTAATGCTATTAGTTATGCCTTTTTTTTTTTGAGATGGAGTCTCACTCTGTTGCCCAGGCTGGAGTCCAGTGGCGCAATCTCGGCTCACTGCAACCTCCACTTTCCGGTTTCAAGCGATTCTCCTGCCTCAGCCTCCTGAGTAGCTGGGATTACAGGTGCCCGCCACCACGCCCGGCTAATTTTTGTATTTTTAGTAGAGACGGGGTTTCACCATGTTGGCCAGGCTGGTCTTGAACTCCTAACCTCGTGATCCGCCTGCCTCGGCCTCCCAAAGTGCTGGGATTACAGGCGTGAGCCACCGCACCCGGCCCACTACCTACGCCTTTTGTAGACAATAATAGATAAACTCCCGGGTCCCACCTTGGCTCTTCCCTTCTGCTTCCCAGGATGGTCAATGCATTCGTTCAGGACTTGCTGATACCTTGCAACCTGCAATGTCTCCCCCGACCCTCCTGCCACCGCCCCCACTACCCTGGCCCCATGAAGCTGGCTTTTATCTTGTTTGTGCTGGAATTTGTTTACAACTCTGTGAGAAGCAGGCAGTGAAAAGCATGACACATCATCACGCTACAGAAAGGGAAAGGGATCTTGAATTAAACATCAGCTGTAGGAAATCTTAATATTCAAGTATTTGAGTTTTTAGTTTTTAAGCATAATTTTCTGAATTTCGGAATATCATATGTGCTTTAATAAAGATGGTAATGAGTAGAACCTAACTTTTTTTAAAGAAGCTAATTTTTGCTGAACGTTGTGCTCACGCCTATAAGCCCAGTACTTCAGGAGGCTGCTTGAGACCAGGAGTTCAAGACAAGCTTGGGCAGAAAAATGCATGATCCTGTCTCTACAAAAAATAAAAATTTAGAGCTAGGCATGGTGGTGCATGCCTGTAGTCCCACCTACTTAGGAGGCTGAGGTGGGAGGACTGCTTGAGCTCAGGAGTTCAAAGCTGTAGTGAGCCATGATCACACCCCGGCACTGCGGCCTGGGATACACAGTGAGACCCTGTCTCAAATAAAAAAATTTATTTACTACTGCCTAACAAAGAGGCATATACAGTGACAACACCTTCCCTTCTTTCTTTTCTTTTTTTTTTTTTTGAGACAGAATCTCACTCTGTTTCCCAGACACAGTCCAGTGGCACAATCTCGGCTCACTGTAACCTCCATCTCCTGGGTTCAAGTGATTCTCTTGCCTCTGCCTCCTGAATAGCTGGAATTACAGGCATGCACCACACCCAGCTTTTTTTTTTTTTTTTTTTTTTTTGTATTTTTAGTACAGACAGGGTTTCACCATGTTGGCCAGGCTGGTCTCAAACTCCTGACCTCAAGTGATCCTCCCACCTCGGTCTCCCAAAGTGCTGGGATTACAGGCGTGAGTCACTGCACCCAGCCAACGCCTTCTGTTTGATAGTATCTGGCATTCACTGAGCTCTGACCATGTGTCGTGCCCATCACTAGGCTCTGCCATCAACTCATTCAGTGCACGTCATGACTCCAAGAGGCAGGTGTTACAATAGGCTCCACTTATCCAGAAGAGAAAGTGGGGCTTGGAGACTCAGCCAAGTCACCCTCTGCAGAAGGCACTCTGGGTGTCGGATGAGGCAAACCCCGGAGGGCGAATCCCCAGCACCATCTGTGGCCCTCACATGGGGCCGCACCTTTCCATGCTCCTGGGAGGCGGTGGCACACGTGCGCCCCAGAAGTCATCAGGCAGCCAGCTGTGCCGACTGACAGGTGCATGGCCCTTTCTTCTATTTCCTGATGTACACGTTTATTTATGCAGGAACCCTGCATATTTTGTGTGTTTGTTTCAAGGAATAAAAGTGATCACATAGGCGCCCGTCCCCTGAAAGCAGTAGACGTTGTATAAATACAAGCCTGTGTCTGAGAGTGCCCATTTTGGAAATCAGAAATCCGAACATCTCAGAGCTGACATATCTGACCCAGCCCCATACAGCAACTTGGCAGCAGAAGCAGGAACAGAACCCAACTCTCCTGTCCCTAGGTTTCTGCTAGTGGCACACCCAGGCGGCTGCCAGGTGGTAATGGAAGACAGCATGCCCTCCGCAGGGCTCCTGCTAGGACAGGAATGCTGAGCGCTACAGAAAGACTCTCTCTAGCAAACACAGAGGAAAACTATTCCGACAACGTGAGTGAATGAAGGGGAAGAAGTTCCCTTTACCTGAGGAGTGGAAAACAGTAGGCCTGTGACTTCGTGCTTCACCACGGCAGCATTCCCGGGGATGTTTCTGGCCAACACCGGAACTTCTAAATCCATCGCCTGCAGGAAACAGAGGAGGAAAGGGGCGGAAGCAGTCAGTTCAAGAGTCTCTGCGGCAAGGTGAGCCAGGGAATGCGGAATAACTTCTTGGGTTAAATGGACCTCTGGCACCTCACACCAAAAAATGCAGCTTGCCAAAACGAGATCCCAATCTCAACAGCACATTTTTAGAATACATCTGAATTTTAATCACTTACCATGGTGGGAAGCTCTGAAACACGAGGTACTGTCATCGTTCATCTAACATAATTATTGCAATGCCACAAAGGCCACAAAGAATCCCCCTGCCCTCTCCGAATGCTCGCTGGACACCTCATCACCAACCGCACGGAGTATGCATTTTTAATCACCATCGGCACTCTCCCTGAAGAGCCGTTTTCTTCCGGCACAGGCAAGGGAGTGTGAATGCTACAAAAACCAAACTCAGCCCTCTGGGATGCTGACAAAAGGAAAAGGAAAACGATTTCTCATTCCAATTATTCACGCAGCTGCATTTCCATTTCCGAAGGTCTGGAGAGCAGCACCTGACACCCCACAGCCTGGCGGCACCTGGCAGCTGAGCCACTAGAAGATGGCCCGGCAGCACAGTGCACAGCCCTGGCCTCACCTGCCCGGGCAGGAGGCCTTTCGCGGGCTCTCCTTCTACAGTGCTTGAAGTTTAATGATGTCAGGTCGAAAGGAAACAGAAGCCAGCTTCAAGGGAATCCCACTGACCACGGCAGGACGATTTTGCAACTTCAAAAAGAATAATGACTGCAATAGATCGTAACACACGAAATTTCAAGAATACTTGATTCCTTAGTGATGAGAGAGAAATAGAAGGAAAGAGGAGGAGGAGGAAGAAAAGGGAAAGCTCTTCTCTACAGAAGAATCTGCTTGTAGATTCTTCCATAATAAGTGTAGACAGAAGAGCAGAATTAGAAAATCATCACTTTGTAACCCCCAGTGTAATAAGTGACTCAGACGAGGACCAGGGATCCATAGTGGATCCTAGTGGATCCTGATCAAATCCATTGAGGAAAAGGTCATCGGGAAACAGGATACAGATGGTCTCCGACTTACAATGATCCCACTTAGGATTTTGTGACTTCATGGTGGTACAAAAGCCATACACATTCAGTAAAAACTGTATTTCAGCAACAATACAACCACTCTGTTTTTTCACTTTCAGTGCAGTATCCAATCATAACATCTTCCATGAGATATTCAACACTTTTAGTATAAAATAGGTTAGATGGTTTTGCCCCACGGTTGGCAAATGCAGGTATTCTGAGCATATTCAAGGTCAGCTAGGTTGAGCTATGATGCTCAGTAGGTTAGGGGTGTTAAACGCATTTTGAACTCACAGTATTTTCAACTTGTGATGGGTTTATTGGGATGCGGCCCCATCATAAGCTGAGGAGCATCTGTGTTCCCACATCCCAAAGCACGACTCCATGGATGATTTATCAATCACAAAGGAGAAGTGAGCCTTCACAATGGAGGCATCTGTCAGCAACAGGCAGAAGAGCTGATGCCTTTCCCGTCTGACGTGCTGGGAAGTACACAACACCTGCGTGGCGTCCCAGCTGGAAGTGGGATGTAAGTCCAACCCCAAGGAATGCATCAGGCAAATCCATCGCTGCTGTGTTCTCTAGGACAACTGACCCGACCCTTTGGAGGGTTCAGTGTCATGAAGAGCTACGGGGAGCTGGGTTGGGGTACACAAAAGAGACACAAAGTCAAACGCAATGCATGCTGTGTGGATCCTGCATGAAAACAAATATGACACTGAGGGAATGAAGTATGGAGGGCATAGCCAGTGGTGTAATTTAACTGACACTGAGTTTTCTCAGGCATCGTCCTGTCTTCTCAGGTGCAGGAGGAGACACCTGTTCTGCAAAGTTGCAGAGAGAAATATCAGCAGGGCTGTTATCAACCACCTTCTTTCAGTTGATTTGGCAAAAGAAAGAGAGAGAAAGAGAGTGTTATGTGTAGAAGAGAGATGGGAGAGGAGGAGAGGAAGCAGGAAGATGAAGATGGGTGAAGGGGACACAGGTATTCGTTGCACTGCTCTTTCTGTTCTTCTACAGATTTTACACTTTTTAAAAGTAAACACATAATAACATTTGTAAGGGAAC